>JAJLRJ010000004.1:9358417-9383417 GCA_024195265.1 Dendrophyllia cribrosa
GTGCATTTCTCCAAATATGGTCAAACGGGGGGCGTGTACCCAAAAATCAGCCAATCACAGTCGAGATCGCGCAAGGGCTATCCAAGAACATAAGCCCGCGATTTTCAAAAGAAAGCCAGCGGTAAATTTCCAAAATGGCGGAATCGGAAGAAGCCGAAGATGTTGTAGATTATTACGCTGTTTTGAACGTCAGAAAAGAGGTAAAATGATCTTCAAAAAGGCTATAGGCTTTACCAATGTTTGAGTAATAACCCGATGTAATTACATTGTATTTCAGGCTAACGAGAATGAGCTAAAAGCTGCTTACAGACGCATGTGCATGTTGTATCATCCTGATAAACACCAAGATCCCGCGAAAAAGAAAGTAAGTTAGTTTAGTTTGCTTCTGTAACGATAATTTACAATAAGCATTAAAACGCTGAATTTCATTTTCAGTTTATATAAAGTGTTTATAGAACACCGTTTTCTACCCTACCAGATAAATCGTTAATTTAATAATCTTGGTACATGTAGCTAGACTGGCCATGGCTAGGTCCCAGGTTATTTCAACGATTCAAAATGCAACAATCTCTAAACTCTTCCTGGGCATTTTTTTCGTATTCTAATGTAGTCGTAAAGTTCAACAACTGAATTCTTTGACATATTTAGATTGTTGGATGCAACGCTCGCCGTATATATATTAAGTGATTGTGTCTCTTTGTGTTAGTTGAGAACAAGTGAAAAAGATGATGACAGACCACATATTTATTGCCTGATCATGATGTGTGTTATTTAATTTTACGTTTTTCATTATTATATACAGCTATTTCAATTAACGTTGTCGGATGAAAAAGGCGAAAAGCCAAGACCGCAAGGTAGTATGGGATTTTTAAGCAATGCTATTTATCCTAACCCATACTGCCTTGCGGTCTTGGCTTTAAGCTTTTATCCGACAATGTTAATTGAAATAGCTGTATTCCTTTTTCCATTTACAAAATAACAAATTGCTTACTCTGATTGCCCCAAAGCCTTGCTTGTGTCTCCTCAATTTTGATTTTGTTTTGGCTTGATTTTTACTTCTTTGTTCCATAACAGTTTTGAATTTAATTTAATTTCTTGTTGCAGATTGCTGTAGAGTTATTTAGTAAAATTCAAAAAGCCTATGAAGGTAATTGTATGTTATATTTTTAGAAACTGTTTCATTGGCTATCACACCATATAAATTAAAAAAAAAAAACAGTTGAAAGCAAATGCAGTAAAAAAGGGCCTCAATAGGGGTATGAAAATCCACTGATCCATTGCATTTTGTTATCTGCTGATCTGCAAAAATTTCAGCTCAAATCTGAATCTGCAAATTATTGAATACTAAGTAATAATTTCCTGACTTGAATCCTTGCAAATGTCATGTATGGGATTAGAACGACATGTCTGGAAATGGTTAAGATTCAAGATCCAAACTTTTTAAGAGGCAAAAGCCAAAATCCGGGCCCAAAAACAGATGGATAAATTGTTTGTAATCTGCCGCATTGGTAGGATCCAAAAATCCATCAATGCATAGAGCTATTCACCCCCCTTAGTATAAAACCCTCTTAAGATGGATATCTAAGACAGACACCTTTCTAAGACAGACATCATCTACATTTAAGACAGACACCTATCTAAGAAGACATCAATGATTTTTATTATTGGCTGGTTTTGGCTGAATTTCACTTGTTCATCATTAACTAAACTATCTACATGTATGAGGCGGACACCTCTCTTAGGCAGACAGAGCTCTAGAGCGGGTCCCAAAGCTGTCCAGTTTAAAGTTCAAGGTGTTTGAATTCCTTATAAAATTAAAAATATGGCTATTACTGACCTACCAATCAAGATTTAGAATGGCTATCCACTTGTTAAACATGTCTTTTGAATGTATTAAATGCTTTAATGTTTTAAATTTATTCTTAGTTCTAAGTAATCCTGAAAAGAGAGGTATTTATGATGTGTATGGTCAGAAAGGACTGGATGCAGGCTGGGAGGTGAGCAAAATAAAATAAATGTTGGTTTTTCAACCCTCCAAGTTACTGCGCCTTTCAATAACATGCGGAATTTGAAATTCAAATTTCCACCAACAGTTGCGTTTTACACTGCCGTCAATCATCTTAGCTTACCTCTCAGGAAACAGATCTTCACTTCAATGAGTTCAAAAGGTCATGTCCGTGCATTATAATTGTTAGATTTCGATCCATTTGATTGTTTCTTTTTACATGGTCCGTTGGCTTTCGTATTAATTATGATTGACGGCAGGGAATAATGCAACCGTTGGTGGAGATTTGAATTTCAAATTCCGCATGTTATTGAAAGGTGCAGTAAATGTTTTCTGTAGTGGCCATTCGGCAACTAATCCTAAAATAAGCTGCAAGGTTAGCAAAAATTAATCTTCTTGAAATCAGGTCACTAGTGCCAACATTTTAGCCGCCATGGCACCTGAAATGGTCGTAACTCGGAGGGCTGTTATTGTTAGTTTTTGAGTGTTTGAAAGTTGAGGGCAGATATGACTACTAACAATGAGTGTTCTTGAATTTATGATAGGTTATAGAAAGAACAAGAACGCCCGCTGAAGTAAGTACACGTCAAGTGTTGTACACGACTACTTAGAGTGTGTAGCCCTCGGGATTTTTAAAGCTCCGACTTCCCGTACCCTGTTCTCCAGCTTCCCGTTCTTTTTTCTCCCAACTCCTGCCCTTTTACACGTTGCTCCCCCCCCCCCCTCGTTTGCCATTTCTCTTCTGCTTCCCTGTTAGGACTCCTGCTTCCTGCCCTTTCCTCTCCCGCCCCCTATTCTCCTGGGCTGCTGCCCCCCTACCGCCAAGGTGATGGCTCTGAGTCGCTCCTCTAATTTTCCCATGATTAGAAAACATGCAAGGAAATTTGCCTAGAAAATTTAAGTCAAGATTAAAGATAGCCATAAATTATACTTTATTGCATCGACGAAGGAGACGCTTCCTAATCTTGTCGGCTAGGCGGAACGAATCAAGAAAAGTGTCGGTACCAAATCTGCGCCATCTTGAAACGTCACAATAGTATCCAGCATGCTTAGCGCGTCGTCTAGGCGGAACAAATCGAGAAAAGTGTCGGTACCAAATCTGCGCCATCTTGAAACGTCACAATAGTTTCCAGCATTCCCAGCACGTGGAAATCAGGCATCATCCTGGGGAGCTGGGATTCCGAAATGTCACATGTGAATAATCTATTTGTCTTGATTTAGTTTCGGATATTTTCCTGATTTTGGAATCGTACGGCTCAATATTTCAATGCCTACTTCTGAATGTTCTATCTTGATTTTGCTGTGGTTCTCTGCCTGATTTGGGAAGCTTTCACCAAAATACCAAAGTTGTTCGTCGCAAAGTTCTACGGTACGGTGTAATTTGCTGTATATCTTGTAGCAATAATTCACTGACCGGCCGCGCCAGGCGAACGCAGATTAACTTTACAGTGCTCGATATTGCGCCTGTATCGGGGACATTTGCGACTAAAGATTTTGCAGTTTTGTGACTAAAATTTGTCTAGCTAATAAAGGAATTATATTGAACAGTCTTGTGTCCTACTTGCAACTGGTAGTTGTAATTTTATCCGAAAAATCCTATGAAATTCACGTTGAATGTTGCGTGACTTAATCGTCGATTTCATGCTCCATTAACGCGGTGTCCAAGAAGTTTATCAAGGGAGCACTTTCTCAGGCTTTCTCAGAAATTTCTCATTTCCGGTTCCGGTATTAGTTCATGTACTGAGGAGTATGATTTCAGAATCGGAGAAATATTAAACCGAAATGAAATCAAGAGAAATATACTATTTATATGTCGGAAAAAATCTGTAGTGAGACCTTTCGGAGTACACAGCATGGCAGGATTTTTCCCGATCCCACGGCGATAGCGTGAATTTGTTTGATGTCGGCCCGGCATTTTTGCCTGCGTGACATATCCCGCGACATAGCCCTTTTAAACAGTGGCTGAATTAATTCATGAAACTGAGGTACTAGGTCAAGACGAAGTGCAACGGGATAAGGAGACGCACTATAATCTATGATTACTACTAGTAATTTATTATGTATAGTTAACCCCTTACCTTAGCCAGAAGCTAAACAGCTAACCTAGGCTTAAACATTTTACTCCCTGGAAGAGTGCTGAAAGTCACCATTCAAGAAAAATTGCAAATTTCATTTTGTAAAATATTGAAAAACAAGATTAATGGTACCATGCAAAAGTATTGCCAAAGCTGTTAGCTGTTTCCATTGAATGGTCACACCATAGGATTTCGTCCACAGACTAAAAAGTTAGAACTACACTACATGTCTCCACAACTGACTCTGGGAGTGAAAGGGTTAATTTAGTTGTTCAGGGCTGTTCCAGTATTCCAACATTTATGTTCTGTGTTCCGTATTCTGTGTTCCTGTGTCTTGGTGTTTCACAACAACTTGATGCAGTGGATTTCCACTGTTGCTAACTAAGGGGTTTTTTGTTGTTTGTTATTTTCTGCTTAGATCCGTGAAGAATATGAGCGCCTTCAAAGGGAGAGAGAAGAGCGACGTTTACAGCAAATCACAAATCCAACAGTGAGATATTCAATTTCTTAGTCATGTGCATTACTATTGAACCTCATACAGCATCCTCATTGTTTAAATTTATAATGTTTTTGCTTTGTTTTTAGGGGAGTATCTCTGTCGGTGTAGATGCTACAGAATTGTTTGACAGTTATGAAGATTCTTTGGATGACAGGTGAGATTTCAATGTTGTAATAGGCGATTTTCGCATTGGCATCATTTTACTACTGACAGCTACCAGAATTCATTTTGTATTTTCATAGTTGTCTTATATTTGTGATTTTGTGTTTGTTAACTTTCAGTGTTTTGCCAAACGTTGAAGTGAGTTCAATGTCCATCTCTCAGTCAATTGAGGTATGTATGATCAACTCAAAGCAGTTAAGGATCTTCAACTTAAACTCAAAACTTATTAACAGCCACCCCTGGGGGCAATAACCCTAGGGGTATAATGACCATGCATAAATATATTAGACAGTGCAATTTCCACATGTATAATTATTGAAGACGTCGGAGCATGTCCAACTTATGTCGAATTTGAAACCTTTTTTTTGCACACTTATTTTGCCTTATTTTTGGCATGTAATCTACAAATTAATTGCAAAACATTGTTTAGAATTTTTTTATGCTGTACATTGTAGTTTCCGTCGTTTTAGAGAAATAATGTATGCAAAAAACAAAAATTAACTAAACTCCCTGTCTTTCCGTTGAATCCCGCTCGAGAAAATGAATCCCAAAGTTTACCCGAATTTCTCGACTTTATGCTGAGGTTTTTTCACTTCAGATGGCCAAGTTTGGGCCAGTGCCGCTAAATCCCGCTCAAGAAAAATTTATCCCAAAGTTCATTCCCTCAAAATCGCTTCATTTTTATCGCCGATGGTCAGCAAAGGTGTCGCAAAGCATGTCGTGATACCAATGGCGACATCGAGCACGGAATGCCCACCAAAACAAAATACGGAAAACATTATAAGTCTCGAAGCACTTCGGATATCAGGCATTTCGACTACGGCACGGGATGGCAAATGGGCCACAACTCACAACACTGCCCCTTTTCTGATCCGAAGTGATTCCAGACTTTCCCACCGGCTCCATCTTGCCAACCAAAGTCTATTTTCACCTCGAGCGCGAAATGGCGATTTAGACAAAAGGTGGGACAAGAAACACGACTCGTTTCTTTGAGAGGTGCTAGAGACTTACAGATTTCAGGACTTAATGATGTCCTTCCATCACCTCAAACATACACACGCTACGGACCATGTGTTAACTGAAGCGAACTCGCGATCGATAAGCGAGCCAGGCGCGCGTAAATAGCGGTATTTTTGTTCAGGTTGTTGGCACTGGTCAAGAGCATTGCGGTCGCATAGTCTCACGGCCAATCTGCTTTTAATGGCGTCGTTTTGGAACACGTTTCGTACAGTTTTGGAAGGAACTATGTTCGGATGTACGGTCAAATCACTAGAGGGCCAGAACTCATCTTTCTTCAGGTAGTTTAGTTTAGTTAATTTCACTTTTTATATAGTACGTTTTTTTCTCTAAAATGACGGGAAAACCAGCATACAAATTTCTGAATGATGTTTTGAAGTTAATTTGTAGGTCACATGCCAAAAATGAGGCAAAATAAGCGCAAAAAGACAAAAAAAGGTCTGAAATTCGACATAGGTTGGTAATGCTCCGGACGCTTCAATTATAATATGGTCAACTGCACTTTACAGTGTTAACTATTTTTATATAAGGGGTGAGCTGTTATAGGATGGTGCACGTATGTGTAAAACTGTTGAATTTTGTCCTTTTATTTCTCAAGGCACCTTTAACTCGTACAGACACGCTCACTCTAGCAGGCTCTCTGAAGATAAAAAATGGAAATGGTAATGGAAGCGTATCAGTGTCAACAAGAAGAGTACTCTCACACAGGGCATGGGGAGAGGTGGGTTTGGATGATACAGAAAGATACTTGTTGCGTCACATTTACATGACGTCACCACCTTATCCCTTCAACTCAAAATAGTGGGCGAGGCCAAGATTGATTGAAAATTCCATAAATTTTTGTATAATACTGAAAACCTAAGGAGCACCATGAGAATGTTCTGCTCTGTGGTTTTAATTTAAATGGTCACACTTTAGGATTTTATCCACAGACAAGTTCAAAATTAAGAACCACCAAGTGTACAACTTTATTATAAAATTATGTAATAAACAGCACCGCCAAAAATGATCAAAACATTTTGCTTTCAACTGGTTCAAAAGTTCTGCTTGGTGGTTTTAATTAGAATTGTCACTCTTTAGGATTTCATCCACAGACAAGTCCAAAATTTAGAACTACATGTACCTTGTTCAGCATATAAAATTATAATAAATAGCACAGCCCCCCAAAAAAAAACATTTTGTATCCAACCTGTTCAGAACTGTGCAAATTAGGTACAGCTGTAAACTTAAGGAAAACTCAAAACTTCTTCACTATTTCATCACCTGTGGCTCTGGTTTGTGAATAAAGTTCTCCCAAACTCACTTTGAATTCATGATTGTATCAGTCTACACTTGCATATTTAACAATTTGTGTGCATGTTTCTTTAGTTTCCATTTTCTTAAACTATGTCTTTTACAATACTTATAATATGTGGAATCAATTCAATTTCAGGCCACATTTGAGGCTGGAAATGGTCCCACGCTAACTTTTCGCGCGTTTTCAAACCTTACACAAAGAAGGTAATATTCAAAATAATTATGTATCTACTGTCATGATAATAATTATCAATAATAACTACCAGCAGGAGCCTATCAGGGCCTGTGGAACTTTCATGGTATAAGGGCTTGTCACGATATGGATAGCTCAAAATAAAATAATGTTTGACAAACTTTCTAGCCGAAAGTGCAGGCATTTTTTTGGGCTCACCAGCCTGCAAGCAAGCCCCCCCATCCCCTACACTTTCAATCTAACCTACTCTATTCCACCCTACATGTACCTACTAATCTACTCTAATCCTCCACCATTCCCTTGTAAACCCTGCCCTTTTATACCCGATTTGTTTTGTCCAGTACTCTCTTTTTCGTTCTCCCCCTTTTATACCCGATTTGTTTTGTCCAGTACTCTCTTTTTCGTTCTCCCCCTTTCCCCCTTCCCATCTCGCCCCCTCTCCCTCTCCCCATCTCTCCCCCCTTTCTGCCTCTCCCCCTCTCCCCCTATTTTCTGCCATGCCCTTTAACCTTGGGATCCTTGAACCAGTGACCTTTGGATTACCTTCCCATCTCTCCCCCTTTCCCCTTCCCCATCTCTCCCCTCCCCCCTATTTTCTGCCCTGCCCTTTAACCTAGCTTGTGAGCCTTGAACCAGCGACCTTTGGGTTGCGATTGGATTCATATTCAGATGCCTTATCTTATGACCTATTGTGATGCTAATATTCAATAAATGTACAACAAGCCACTGTTCCTTGGGGTGATCACTCAGATGGGCATGTTTGTTTAGAGGCATTTGTAGTAACTAGTTAAACTAAATCTTATTACAGTAACTATTTTGTCTGTTTGTTGCATTTCTTAGTTATTTTATTGGAGGAATTGCTATGGGAAGTGATGGCAAGGCAGTGTCTGCAGGAATGAATGCCAGTAAGTGAATTTTGATATAACCTGCTCTTATTATAAACTGCTAGTAAGAAAAGCTAAATTTTCTTGTCTTTATTTATTACCACATCGCTCACTTTCAGTGCACTCAAAGTGAGTGATGTGATTTAAAAGGCTCTCATAAGAAGTATGTACCCTGTGACAGTTTTGATCTGCAGCTTCTCTACTGTTTCCACTATTGGACCACATTCTTTTACCTCCTTGTCAATAGTACAGCATCAAGTTTGCTTCTAACCCTTTCTAGGTTGTTCAGGGTTGTCACCACTTACTTTGTCAGATCGACCAGATACTTTGCTTGCCAGCTCTTAAGAGGAGATGGCAGTGATTTTGTTACAAATTGCTATGGTGAGTCCTGGAACTCATTTCATGAAAAATCATGGGTCCCAGTCTTGGTTCACCCACATGCTTACCATATTTATTCGTTCAGAAATTACAACTTCTTGATACTTTGCATCCTACAGGACAGGTGCCATGAATTATTTTGTCTTTGGGGATTTTTATGCATCAGTGATGTAGGACGCAGGGGTAACAAAATCACTGACAGAGATGGTATTGAAGAAATAGTCCAGAGTGGTTTTTTGACGTAAAACCAAAACCAAAGTAATTACTCTGACCAATCACAGAACTTGCCTACAAACCAATGAACCAATCAGAATGCCAAGCAAATACATGTAGCAGTTGCCAAGGGCAGGAAAACATGTGCAAGCAAGTCATGATTGGTTTTGATTTTACTTCTGATTGGTTAATAATTAAAGTGGTACGAAATTTTTTAGCCAATCACAAAGCAAAGCAATTGCAAAATTACTTTCAACACTCCATTGAAAACTGCTCTAATTTCCAGTCACTTTCCAAAGTCTCTTTTCTCCTCCTCGTATTTCTTGTACATGTGCCTTCTCTCATATTCCCCTATTTCCCCTTCCTCCTCTCTCAGTTTTCTGTCCTGTCTCGTATGCCCCCTATCTCTTCTCTTGCATTCTCCCCTCTTTCTTTCCTATTTCCCCATGAATCCCTCTCCCATGTTTCTATCCCCCTGGGGGGGGGGACACTCCCCCAAAATACCTATATGGGTATGTGCCGCCCAATGGGGTCGTGATTTTGGAACTCCTAATCTAGAATTGGGTATCCATTTTAGAGACGTTTCCTAGAACAGGGTATAATATTTCAAATGCACGAAAGCTTCAGATTATCAGCAGCCATTTTTTGTGGAACGGGGTATTAAAAATTGACCTATTTCTAAAACAGGGTATCATTTTAAGTGCAAATTCTTTCTAAAACGGGGTCCAAATTTGGAGACCAGGGCGGCACATATCCACCCAAAATGTACCCGCCCTTTGGGTCCTATCCCCATACACCCATTTCTCCATCCCCTCTCTCTCATTGTGCTTACCTCCTTGTTAACCTCCATATCTCCTTTCCTACATATGCCTTCTTCCCCTGACCATTTCTCAGCCATTTCCCAGTAATTTCATGTGGGTTTGCTGGTTTATCATAGGGTAACATAAGTGGTGTCGTTTTTTTCTCTGACAGTGGTTGCTCGGCAACTCGACAAACACACTGTGGGGTATATAACTTACAAGGGTGGTCATCAGTCTTCCATGAACACAACAATTATAAGGGAGACGGAGCAAAGTAGAACGCAGTTTACAATTCAGGTAATGGATTGGAATAAATTATTGATAAAATTAATCTACTGTAGCATGCTTACATGTATGTATAAAGATATACAGAAGAATTTATTGTAAAAAACATTAACAAAGAACAAAGCTTTCTAAGAATGACACATGATGTCCAATGAAGTACAACCAGAAACTCATAAGGGGTTTTTCAATCCCTTATGAGCTTTTGGTACAAATTAATAAAAATGATTCACCAAGCCATGTTGCAAGACAATCTTGTCCTTTGATTATGACATCATTTAGTTTGTATGGCTAAAAATAATAAACGTTTTTTATATACATGTCTCATTGAGTTCTACTCATATTTGAGTAGATGTTCACTTCATTCTGTCTAGCTATAAAATGTCTAGATTAGGTCCAAAGTCACATATTCACTTTGTATATTTTGGGCGGGGATGTGCCGCTGGGACTCTGAAACCCTTCCCTATACCAGACCATGTTCAGCTGATTTTGCACCCCTATACAAGACTGGACACCGAAAATCCCTACCCTATCCCAGACTTGCTATTTTTAGAACTGTGTCACTATTAGTGAAAAACTATCTGTCAACAATTTTGCCGCGATTATTTTATTTCGGTTTAGGGAAGGCTTTTTCTCTTCTGAGTTTCAATTTCTATTCTAGACTTAATTCTTCATACGACTGATCAGTTTCCTGGCAAATGATACCCTATTCTAGACCAAAACTCTCTGATTTCTATACCCTATCCCAGACTAAACTGTTTAAAAACCATACCCTTCACAGCAGCACATACCCATATAGCTTATATATGAGAGTACCCCTCCTCCCCTCCCAACGGTTGCATATTTCGCTTGTGAACTTTTGACTGATGTCAGTAAATTAACCAATCAACATTCGTTATTTCGAATGAGGCTACCATTGGAAGATTCCAATTATCAATTATTTTAAACCTGAATTTTGATTCCCGATTTTCATGCTGAGTATTTTGACTGTAATGACATCCCTGTGAACTGCATACATGTATTAATTATCATGCTCATTTTATTAAGAATTTCATTTTATTTTGCCTTGTTTCATTCCCAGTTTGGTATTCCAAATTCATTTGCGTTAGCATCCTACACAAGAAAAATAGAAAAGAACACAAAACTCAAAGGCGCCATAAAGTATGTATTATTCTTTTGTTAAACAATGTCTTTAAGTAAAGAGTGGCTTTCATTTAAATGCCATAAAACCAAAACCTGAGTTATAAGTCAGATGGCCTATCACAACAGATGAAGAAAGTCCAATTAAACAATCAGATTGTTGGCACCAAACACAGGAAAAAACATGGATTTGGTTTTACTTCTGGTTGAATAAGAAAATGGCATGTGAAATTACTAATTTAAATGCCCTTGTTATCTTTATTGAACCCAGTTCTGATATTTTTCATTTTATTCCATTCCATCCCATCCCATCTCATTCCATTCTATTCCATTGTCTGTTTTTTAGAAGTGGAACCTTTGGTTCTGTTGTGGAGTACGGGTGTGAAAGACAAATTTCTGAGCACAGTCGACTAGCTGCTACAATGTGCATTGGGCTCCCTATTGGTGTGTTGCTAAAAGTCAAGTAAGAAGAATTGGTGTATTTGTAAATTAAGTTTGTGATATTTGCAGAGGAAACCAAGATGAACTTGAACTTTAAGCAAAGCAGGAATCACCAAGAAACATAACCCATATAATGCAGTGAGCTTTGGGATCCTAACCATGGACACAACGGTGTTAGGTGAATGCTCTCACCACTGGATGTCTCCATATTTTTTCATGGCTTTGCCACTCATGTGTGAGATCCCAAAAGAGACCTTGCTCACTGGCTATCATCATTGTCGTTGCTTAAAATCTGATCCCTTTTATAGAGAGAAGAACAAATTGGGAAAAGAACTGATAAATAAAGGGATTTGCTGTAATTTACTTGAACCCAAGGGCCATGGACTGTTAATAAAATGTTGTGGACGTGCGGGGAGTGTAGTGGTTAGTGCTCTGGACTCAATCTGAAAATCGGAGATTCGAGACCTGGTCTCTGCCATCGTGTTGTTTTCATAGGCAAGAAGCTTTACTCCACATTGTCTCTCTTCACCGGATGTATATGGTAAATGGGTACCAGCAATATATTAAATGCTGGGAGTCACCCTGCGATAGACTAGCATCTAGCATTCCATGTGGGATGGGGGAGGGGGGGGGGGGGGGGGGGGGGGGGGGGCAGGTAGTGATATTCTCAGTCACTTCATGTTACAGAAACCGGGTAAAGTTCCAGCTGTTATCAGCAACTTGGTTCATGAAAATTTAACCTTAATTTGCATTCAAATTTTCAGATTGACCCGTGCAAATCAAGTCTATAATTTCCCCATCAATCTGTCAGAGGAGATCCATCCCGCAGCCATATTTTACGGCACTGTAGTTCCTGTCACTGTCTTTTGGGTTGTCAAGACTCTTATTGTTAATCCATTCTTGAAGATAGAGAAAGAAAAGTAAGCCATTTTGGTTGTCTCAGTCTCTCAGATATGCTGACCACAATGTGACCTGGAGTCTGCCGGACCATATTTGACCATGGGCCTTAGCACAGATCTCAATATTTTCCAAAAACAATACAGAAATAAAATACAAACTGAATTATTCTAGAACTATGATGGGGTTTTTTTTTCAACGCATAAAAGCTTGGATTATGCTAGCAGTGCTAAACTGAAATAAAAGCTTAAAATAATGCTCGTTTTGCTAAATTATGCTTAAAATTATGCTAGCACATCTACCAAAGCCTAGGGGGACTCCCATATAAAAATGACAGGGGTGCTTATCGTACCTTTTAGGGATCAAAATTTGTAGTTTGGTACCGCTTAGGGTACGAAAATCTAAAATGACCACCGTTAGAATTATTGCGGTACCTTTTAGGGTATAAAGTCGAAAAAATATGACAGATTATGACATGTGTTGTTTGAGAATTGGTACCTCTTAGGGGTAAAAATTCATTTGAGCCACACCCATCAAACAAGATTCTGGTACCTTTCCGACCAGCACCCCTGGAAGTCCCCCTCCCCTCGGGTGCTAGGTGTGTTTTGGGTTTTCTTTTCCAAAGCTAAGCTTGACAGATTTGTTTGTTACTATCACAGGGAATCGGAGGCTAATAAAGCGAAATATGCCAAGCAGATGGCAGAGCAAAAGAGGGATGCAGAGAGCAGCGTGAGTTCACTTGTTCTGATTTTCGAAATGAGCCATAGTTAGTTTTCTTTGTATATGACGGACTTGCAGCAAACTTTTGAATTCAAAACAGAGCTTAAAAGTTTGAACAAGGCCCTCGCGGTGGTGTAGGTCGGTTGGATTTCAGATATGAAGGTCCGTTGTTCGAGATCTGTCATCACCCGTCATGTTGTTTCCTTAGACAAGCCAGATGTATAAATGGGTAGTGGCGACAGAATGCTGAAGGTAACCCTGTGATGGACTAGCGTCCCATCCGGGGGAAGAAGCAACTTTCCAGTTGCCACGGAAACCGATTTAATCTCCGGCCGAGTGGGTATCCTGTGGCTCATATACGAATTTGCCTTGCCTTATCCTCACATGAGTGCATAAGAATTATTTCAGTCTTGATTTTTTGATCTCTTTCGACTTGTTTTCAGATACGACTGATGCAGGAGACATGCGAAAGAATCGTTGAGTTCGAGTCATCCAGAAATGGTAAGATCAACTGTTTATTTGATGAAAATCTCCATTTTAACTCGTGAATAAGCGAAGCGATGAACGAGTTATAGCAGACGGGGAAAAATTTGCCAATTTTCACTGCTTCCTTCACTCAGCTGAAAACGTTTCTTGGTAATTCCTCTGACCAGTGTAGAAGTCTTGTACATATATTTTGCTCGTTCCAAATGCGATAGGTAATGGTCACCTGCCTTACCCTGTCAGTTTACCTCGCTACAATACAGTCACTTATGGAAAGCATTCAATTGGATTTTTAGGGCCATCGTTATGGGCCAAATTAACTAACAAGGAAAGAAACATCGAGACTTTGTCAAGTTTTAAAAACATGATACGTAAAAAGGACATATCAGTTGTTGTGGAGGGCTGTGGGAGAGACTGCTATTTATGTCTGTCTTAAACATTTTATAAATTGATATTAAAATATTTTTAAATATTTTAAATATTTTTATTTTTATTTTTAGTAATATATTATAGCATTATATTATATTGTAAATAGAACATCTTAGTTAGTAGGTAGTTAATGTTTTATTTTATTTTTTTTAATATTGATTATTATGATTTTACATGATTTATTGTGTGTCCCCAATTAGTGCCGTTTAGGCGCTAGAACGACCAGACACTATAATAAAGTTTATGTATGTATGTATGTATGTATGTATGTACCCATGGTGACAGCGTTTGAGGGAGGGGAGGGGAGGGGAGGGTGGAGAGTTGGACGCTGAGAGTAGTTCGGGGGAAGGGGATGTCGGTGGAGTAAAACGCGTAAGAGAGGGGATAGTCCGAAGGTTCCTACCAGGTGGCTCGTAGGAGCCTTTGATTTTTCTATGTAGGCGAGTATTTAAGAAAATGACAACACGAAATGGTCAAATTCTTGGTTTTATGGAGGGCGTGTCGTGAGTTTACGAGGTTATTAAAACGCCGTCTTAAGTTTATACTGCAAAAATAGTCGAGTTTTCCCTTCTGAAACTCGTGGGGGAGGCGCGAAGCGCCTATTCTTGCGCGCGGGCGCGTATGGTCTGCATTTAGACTGGCTGCAGTTCTTTTCTGCTGCTTCAGTTATCACCGACTTTTTCGTTCGACTCCCGTAAAAATACGCACCGTTTTGGAGTCTATCTTGTTTTTAAGAAACAACAACAAAAAAAGCTCGCTTACATAACTTGGTGCAAGTGTGACGAGAAGTCTTTGGGGAATTTCAACGTTTGTGTTAATCTGACAAAGAGTAACTAAATAGATCTAGAAAAACGCAAGATTCTAATTAAAGAAAATTGAACTAATGCTGTCTCTGTCGTGGTTGTTTAATTTCCTCTGATAACTGAACCTCTCTTTGTGGTTTGTAGGTTTAATCATAGTAAATGCGTGGTATGGTCATTTGGTGTCTATGGAAGAAAGGTGAGCTTATAAAACCCTGCAATCAGTGACTGTTTATGAAACTAGTGGATTCTACATCTGGGGTGTTGCTGGTAACATGAACTATTCGGTTGAAAACAGTGCCACTACAATCAAAATTTAACATTTTGTATGGGAAAAATGACATTCCTTACAGCTGATCAGAGGTGGGTATACTTATCTGGGCCACTGAAATGAAGTTTGGGCTCTGCAAAGGGAAAATATCGTGTTTAGAAAAATGGTGTTTTTCGAGTCCGCCATTATAGATTTACGTTCCAACGAGCCTATTGTTTAGTGCCGTGACGTTATTTTCTCACTGTTTTCTCACTGGAGTTTGCAAGTTAAAGCTCATAGCACCACTGAAAAAACGATTCACATTACTTCAAGAACGAAACAAAGATTCCAAAATGTTCTCTAGTTTCTCGGACAGCGACTTGTAGCGCATATATGGATGTTCGGATTGGAAGCCATCTGCAATTGGTAACCAGGCCGCAGGGACATGGCGGTTCTTGGCCAATCACATGTATAACCCGCATCAATTTATCGCGTCTCTTAAAGAACTAATTTTAGGCGCAAAATTGGCGGTTTGTTTCACTTTATTTCGGCGGGTGAAGCAAAAGCCGAAAAGGCGTCTACACTGGTAATAAAGGATAAAATGTTTAATAACATTTTTTGCTTGTAGTTCGCAGGATGCCCCAAGAGGTCCCAGTAAAGTGATCGATGTTACTGTCCCTGTGCAATGTCAAGTGAAAGATTCTCGGCTCTTCCTTACCGAGTCTTCAAAGGTGGGTATCCTGTGAAAAATTGGCGCGTTAAACATTTCCGTAACATAACATAACATACATAACATACTTTATTTAATGGGGATATACACTTAACTTGAGAGCTAGTTTACAGGTATTCCACCTAATAACTAATTAAAACCTAACATCTAAACAACACTAATATCAAAATACATCAGATAAAACCACGGATTAAATAATAATTGAAACTATTATTACAATATTACCGCCGCAGTCAAAATGCTAATTAAAACTAATATTACAAATTTACTTATCCCCGAAATTTAACAATCTAATTCTGTTTACTATTTCATTGGTGCCCACTTTTATTCTAATGTCATTTGATAGTTCATTCCATTTCTTAGCTGCAAAATATATCCATGACTTGCATTGAGTCCGTATTTAGTAGTGTTAACTTGAATTATTAAATTATTCGGTGATCGAAGTTTATACTTGTGTAGCACTTTTTGCCGGAGAATTTTCAGTTTCGGTATGACGATACTTAGTTGAAAACCATACAATAAACTGCAGGGCTGATCTGACCTCGTAAAAAAATAGACTTTGCGAGACACCATTACGACAGAAACCGATAAAGTAGGATCGCAACCGTGGACAGCTGTTTCATTGTTATTGCAACTCTTCAGTACGGTGTAGCG
This sequence comes from Dendrophyllia cribrosa, assembly GCA_024195265.1. NCBI lineage: Eukaryota > Metazoa > Cnidaria > Anthozoa > Scleractinia > Dendrophylliidae > Dendrophyllia > Dendrophyllia cribrosa. The sequence goes on from JAJLRJ010000004.1 coordinate 9,374,766, forward strand.
AACTAAATGTCAAATAGATCACACAATGACCCGTTCACCATATCAGGTTCCGTACTGTGTACTCACTTGTCACTCTGTCCTTTGTCTAACGCCTGTTGCGTTTTTTTTTTCCTCTCTTGCAGAGTAATTTAAGTGGATTTTACGATCCGTGTCCTGACGAAGAAAAAATGCTGCGAATAAGATACTTGTTTAGAGAAGCTATTCACGAGGTTACATTTGGTGACAAAGAGCCTGTTAAGATACCTAAACAATGTAAGCTATGCATGTGCAGTTATTTTCGGCACGTTGTATTTCAGTGTAAAGTTGTTGTTAGAGCGATTTTCGTATAACCTTAGCCGGTATACTGCTGCCCCCTCCCCTCAGCGGAGGGAGAAGCGGAGAGGGAAGGGAAGGAAAGGGGAGGGTAGGGTAGGGGTAGGGGATGGGGTAGCGTAGGGGGCGGCTGTACACGGGTATATGACCTTGAAATGACTAAGAACAGCAAACGCACTGGAAAGAAGAAATTTGATTGGTTTGGCTATCGGAAGCAAACGCGCGTGGCTTTTAGTTAGTTTAGCGAAAATGCAAAGCAAAGCGAACGGATTGCGAGCTAAAAAAAAGCTTTTCTCTTTGACTTTCCTCGCGTTTGTGTATTCTGATAGGTCAATCGAACAAGTCTCTTTCCATATTAATAGAGATATTTGTAGCGCCGGGGAAAACGAGCAAAGCTTGTTTTGATCCTTTCGACTACTTGCGGATAAAACAAATCGCAAACACGCAGGGAAACCATTTTTCAACTGAGACATTTTGCAAGTTTTGGAAGCTGATACAAAAACTCGTAACGTCAGTGTTGGCAACGCGAAAAATTCGCACGCCATTGGTACTCGTCATCAACTTTTCGCCCAGTAATATTGCGCTTAAAGTCTTCCTTGAGAATTCCTGTATGAGAAAAGACACTTTCATAGGTAAATTTTAGCATAGTTTTTACCCCAAAGCATAAAAATCGTCATGATATAGCTTCTTTAATATGTTATTTTTGTTTTCTTTTTTCAGCACATAAAGTACAGTCAAGTTAGCGGAATTTATCAGAAACTACTGTTAAATTTCGTAATTAAAGTCATTAAAGTCTTTCATTTTCCCTGAACTTGTCGGCGCCGGTTCTGGAGCAGACTGAGTTAACTCCTTTCATGATCACACAAGTCAACAAGCGGGCAATTTTTAAGACTGAACAATACTGATACATTTTTGGCCATGATGGGACATTTTACTTGCAGAGATAACTATTGAAAGGCCAGGGAAGGACAATTTCCAAAATATTTTTTTATTGGCCTCAGCTTTCGTGAGCGTTCGGCATGTCTAGGCCAGAAACACTGAAATATTAACAAGAGAAGTTTCCCGTCCTATGTAGATGCCTTCTAAACACTGACGTTTGTTGTTGTACATTGATGGTTATTCTGAAACGAAGTGGAATTGAAGCCAGATTCTCAGGCGGTGCGAGTAAGAGGCAGTGAGAGCAACCACTTTTTGGAAAGTTTGAGAATAAGGCTAAAGTGGAAAGGAATAAAAAAGAAAACTCTTTATCACTGAGGACTCATCATTGTAGAAAACTGAATAACTTGTCATTTAACTTACAGTGTATTTTTAGTACGAGCAAGTCACGATTGGTTTTGGTTTTACGGTTAAGAAAGTGGTGGGAGATTTTTTAGCCAATCATATAGCGTGGTCGAGTGGTTAGGGCGCCGGACTTGAAATCCGGAGGTCCCGGGTTCAAGTCCCGCTCTGACCACTAGATGGAGTTGTTTCACGGAAGACCCGAGTTCAACTCCTCGGCCACGCTTGTAAAATAGCCAACTGGTTTGCCTCCTGCCAGTTGGGATCGGTCCCACTAGCACTTGTGCTATAAACACTGCCGAGGGTAAATAAAGGTTATTTATTTATTTATTTATTTATTCGAATGAGCAGTTTTTTAGTAAAAGATTTTACTATAAAAATTAGCGATAAAAAATCACGACGTTTCGACCTCTCCGAGGTCATTTTCAAGTGGATGTAAGAATACAGAATTAGCATAAATATATTACAGTATAAAAGCATAAGAATGTAGAGAGCGCAAAAATGTGGTAAAATATGTAAATATAGGTGATAAAAAACATAGGTGATAAAAAAAAAAAATTAAACTAATTAAGTAAATAAAACAAGAGTTAAAAGGACTTTCTAAATAAATAACTTTGCGCGGATTGAGTCGCACTGTTTGTTCAGTGTTGGCTTGAGTTCTTTGATAAAAAGCATTTCAAAAATAAGACAATCAAATTTGTTCTGACACTTCTTTAAAATCTTAAAACTTCGCGCAATGTCAAGAGCCTTTGAGAATGACTGGTTCAACAAAGAGCACAATCTCAACATCGCGAAATCGGACTTGATAGAACTGCTGAGAATTGCCACCCAAAATCAGCTCTTCCAGTACGAAGGAAACCTGTATGAACAGGTGGATGGGGTCTCCATTGGGGCCGCTCATGGCCAACGCTTTCATGTGTAACATCGAGAGACAAATGGAAGCCCAAAACAAATTGCCTGCGTTCTACAAACGCTATGTAGATGACACACTCTGCACAATGCCTGATGTTAAATCAGCTTCTGAATTTCTATCGACATTGAACAGCAGTCACCCTTCCATTGCTTTCACAATGGAGCTCGAAGAAAATGGCAAGCTTCCCTTTCTCGGAATGAAAATCATCAAGAATGGATGCCGGCTGGACACGAAGGTGTACAGGAAGCCAACAGACACTGGGCTACTGTTACATTACCAAAGCCACGTGGATGGGAAATATAAACGTTCACTACTGAATACCATGCTTAAACGTGCGTTTAAACTCTCTTCTACGTGGCAGCTTTTCCATGAGGAATGTGAACGCCTCAAAGAGATATTCTCAAGACTGCGCTACCCGGACAAGCTCGTGCAGTCCACCATCCGGCAATTCGTTAATGGAAAGATATCTGATGATCAACGTGCAAAACAGCAAGCGTCTGAGAAGGATCAAGATCCAATCAGAATCGTGCTCCCATTCAAAGACCAGAAATCTGCTGACTCAGTTAGAAGACAACTTAGAGACATCAGCCGCAAGATAAATGCAGAAATTAGTCCTGTGTACACCAGTCGAAAGATCAAGGACGAAATCAAAGTGAAGCAAGACAAGCCGCCCCTTATGAATCAACAATGCGTTGTATACCATTTTCAGTGTGATCTGTGTGATGCAGGTTATGTCGGCTACACATGCCGACACTTACATCAACGCATTGAAGAACACAAGGGGTCGGCAGTCGGAAACCACCTCAGAGAGCAGCATGATATGGACTTGAATGACATTGCGCGAAGTTTTAAGATTTTAAAGAAGTGTCAGAACAAATTTGATTGTCTTATTTTTGAAATGCTTTTTATCAAAGAACTCAAGCCAACACTGAACAAACAGTGCGACTCAATCCGCGCTAAGTTATTTATTTAGAAAGTCCTTTTAACTCTTGTTTTATTTACTTAATTAGTTTAATTTTTTTTTTTTTTATCACCTATGTTTTTTATCACCTATATTTACATATTTTACCACATTTTTGCGCTCTCTACATTCTTATGCTTTTATACTGTAATATATTTATGCTAATTCTGTATTCTTACATCCACTTGAAAATGACCTCGGAGAGGTCGAAACGTCGTGATTTTTTATCGCTAATTTTTATAGTAAAATATTTATTTCTTTATTTTATAGCGTAGCAATACAAACCAAAGCAATCACGTGATTACTTTCGACATTCAATTGAAAACCGCTCTAAAATTCACCAAAACTAAAGTAGTCACTCAAGAGCGGTTTTCAATAGGCATTTGCACGATGACGTCATATGACCACAACTACCAGAATCCTTCAGTTTTTTGTTTTGTTGTGCAAATTAGGGCTATTGTTATTTAAACCGCACAGGGATTAAAAAATTTAAATAAGAAAGGAAAAACGAAATGAATTCTGGTAGTTGTAGTCAAATGACGCCATCGTGCAAATGGCCTGTTGAGTATCGAAAGTAATTCCGTGATTGCTTTGGTTTTGCATTGCTACGCTTTGTGATTGGCTGAAAAATCTCGCGCCACTTTCTTAACCAATCAGAAGTAAAACCAAAACCAATCGTGACTTGCTTGCACGCGTTTTCCCGCGCTTGGCGCCGGTGACATGTATTTGATTTGAGTTCTGATTGGTTCATTGGATTGTCTGCTTCTGTTGTGATTGGTCAGAGTCAATTGAAAACACGTGCAGACAATCCAATATTACAATCAAAACTCGAAGCAAAAGACATGTAGCTGGCGCTAAGCGGGTAACCGCGTGCAAACAAGTCATGATCAGTTAGCGTTTTACTTCTTAGTTCTTACTGGTCACAAAGCGATTTACTGCAAAACCAAAGCAAACGCGAATTACTTGCTATACTCAATTGAAAATCGCGAAATGTAAATCAAGTTTTCTCTGGCAGTCGTTGACTTGTAACTAATCAAAATGTACTATAAACGTCGAAGCTAGAGGCTAGAAGAGGCTCTTGCCCCGCCTCAAGCATGTTAAGGCATGGTTCGTCCCTTGGTGTAGACCCCCCGCGAAGTAAATTCATTTTCCCTTTGTAAGTAATGTTTTTTTAGGCCTAACAATCACAAAAAGTATACATCAAACTGGATTTAGAATCCTTAAATTCCTTGAGGTTTAATTATTATGGTCACGTGTCTGATGACGTCATTATCTGGACAAAAAGGAAACTTCAAATGGGGTAAGGATGGTTATAAAGACGTAACTGTGTTTGCAAGGACCACCGTAACAAAATAGAAGCACCGGATCCTGTGGTAAAGGATCTAATCAGCTGTAAAAATGAAACAGTATGATACAAAAGCAAGGCTGATTAAACGGTACGGAAATTGTATTTGAATCCAATATTTCGAAAGGCACAGCCTTTCTTCTTCAGAGTCTTACAGGTTTTGACTCTATGGGCAAAAAACGTTACAATTTGAAAAATATACACAAGTGACCTTATATAGTAACTTAAAGCAAACGTAGAGATCTAAACAAACAAAAAAAAACGTTACAATTTGAATTTAAATATATATATTTACATAAGGATACTAAAAAAGGAGTATGGAAACTAGAAACAAACAAGTCGTGTTTCATCTCTTCTATTTATACCTAAAGGTTCAAGAATTTGACCTCTCTCAATGAGATATGCCTCTCTTGCTTTTCGTACACCGGCGCGATTAGATTTAACGAGTTCAAGAGGAATAAGTTGCATGTCAGAAGCGTTGTGGTTAGTAGAAAGAAAATGTTCTGAGACTGCAGTAGGTTTAGAAATGTTAGTTTGTTTGTCAACTGTTCTGCGATGTTCATTAAAGCGGTCTTTGAGTCGTCGTTTGGTTTCTCCTATGTATTGTTTATGACAACGATTGCATTGTACCATGTATATAACGTTTTTAGAGTTGCAGTCGATGTAATTATTAATAAGTCTGGTTTCACGAGTAGTTTGAAAAGTATAGCTAGTTAATCCGTCAGTTATGTAATTGCATGTTAGACAGTTTTTGTCACATCGAAAAGAACCATGGGGTTGATTATTATTAGTAGGTTTACGTAGTTGGGCGCTTACTAGTAAATCGCTAAGGTTGTTAGTACGTCGGAAAGCAATAATAGGTGCAGCTTTGAAAACGTCAGTACAACGGGGAGAAGAAGACAGTATGTTGAAGTGTTTGTGAATAATAGATGATATAGAACGAAGAGCTGGATTATAAGTGATGACGAGGGGTACCCGTTTGGGTTCGTCTGTTTTAGCAGTGTCTTTGGGTGCAAGTGCTTCACTACGTGTGATGTCGTGAACGCGTTTGATTTCCTGATTAAGGAAAGAAAGATTGTATGCACGAGAGTCAGAGTCAAAACCTGTAAGACCCTGAAGAAGAAAGGCTGTGCCTTTCGAAATATTGGATTCAAATACAATTTCCGTACCGTTTAATCAGCCTTGCTTTTGTATCATAAGGATGGTTAACTTAATTTCATTCATTCATTCATCCTCTTCGTCCCATCGGGGACATAAGGCCGCTAAGAGAAAATCATGTGCAATTTTTTGCCTTTATGCATAAAGACTATCCGTGCCCGGAATGGACAACTTTTTTATTTTATTAACAAGATATCAAGAGTCAAAATATGTCACGTGACCTCTTTTACGAAACAACCCTTTAATTGTCAATCACAGTCAACCATTCCGGCCAGATTCATATGAGGGAGAACCATACAAATACATTAACGGTTCAATTTATATCCATCATATGCCATCTCGGCACCCCATTTTCAATTTTCTTTTTGTGTAATAGAACAATGATAACAAGTCACGTGATGCAAATATTTGATATTAAGGTGTTTCCCTCCAGTTTCCGTGTCATAGCCGCACCTACCATTTTTGAGCGGCCGTTTATTTAACTTTCCTTTTCTGAATTAGTATAAAACTTACACAAAATATTGTACAAAGTTTGAAGTTTATAAGAGTGTAACAATTTTGTAAATCGGATTTAAAATTGCGGAGATAAACGAGAAACATTGAAATCACTTGACTCAAAATTCCGAGCGATTGCGATGGCATCTAGAAAAATCAAAACTATTACGATAAACTATGACAAATGGCAAACAAAATAGCTAAAAATTAGAAACTTTTGTCAAGCCGATTTTGAGTAAATCAGAAAAACATTTTGAACTTGCGATTTTGCATGTGTATGAGCACATCTACAAGTTTCTCAATTAAGCGTATAAAAGTTAAATTTCTCAAATTTACGCCAAAATGTGTGTTTAGTGTATGAGATGAAACTATAAAAGTTTGAAAGCGTTTCTCGTTTTAGTTTTGGAGATTCGATTTTCTATAGGAAACCGGAGTCCTTGATATTATAGTTTTAGCACTTTTCTACATATTTCAAAAACCGCGAGATAGATTTTTTTTAAACTTTTATGGTCGTTTCTTTATAATATGAACAACATTGTCTCGAAGTTTCATCGTGATTGAAACATTGCAACATGGTCAAATAAAATAATAAAGTTCACCTAAAACGCGGTTGAAAAATTGCACGGTTGAAAAATGACGGGCATAGGTTCTATGAGTATGGGGCTCCGCGACCTGATTCTAATAGACGTTTCTTATCTTTCGATGATTGTTTTCACGTTTGGCATGCAGCTGTATGAAATTTTCACGGTGTTCCGATTAAAAATCTTGTGGAGATTGCTAGATTTTAGAAAACATTTATCAAGGATCTTTAAGAATTCCTTTCCGATGTTTGTCTTCACATTGCGATCGAATGGGGGGGCGCTGTACCAAATAATATTGCGTTTTCTGTTCTTCGTTTCTGGTTTTGGTTTCTCATAGTGCAGCTTATAGTTGTAGCCGTTGTTGTCTAGTGCTTTCTGGAAACAACAAGAAACTATTAAGAATCAGTGAAGTCCCTGAAACCGAGAGAAAATGCAGTTGTCCGAAGAACACAACATGTCCCCTAGACGGAGAGTGCCTGACAAACGACATCGTATACTGTGCGAAAGTGACCTCCGGCGATACAGTGCAAACGTACGTTGGACTGACTGCTACAAGCTTCAAATCCAGATACGCCAACCACAAAACCTCATTCAAGACGGAATCAAAGCGTAACGCAACTGAACTAAGTAAACACATCTGGCACTTGAAAGACCCAGGCGTAGTCAATCGATAGAAATCGATATCGGAAATCAATCGATACCATCGATATCAATCGATATCAATCACCGATTTCAAGAAGAAGAAGTCATCATTTCCGTTCCCCGTCGATAAAAGATCCACCGTAACAAAGGCTTTCTATAGCATTCACATTACCATGGTCAAAATTGTATGCCCAATCATCAGTAGCCTCGAGTATTAATGAAGTAACTGTAGAGTGAAGAGATTGAAAGCCCGAATGGTGGCTAGAGAGGAAATTATAATCCATGAAAAAAGCCAGAGACCTGATCCTAAATAATTCTTTCGTAGACCTTTACTACCACTGGGATAATAGAGATGGGGCGTTTAATAAGTCAGCGTGATCCCCTTGTTTGAATATCATCGGCATCACTTTCGAACACTTCCATTCTTAGGGGGAAAGTGCAATTTGTGAATTTAATTACACACAAGTTATGTTTTAACAAGTATATTTTGTACATAATCTTGACACTGACAGAGATCAATAATATTATTTATTTTATTTTACTCTTTAAAATTTGTAGACTTTTAGGGTAGCATCGTTGTATATTACGGGTTTGATTTAATACTGTGTTGCACGAAGGATATAAACCATCAAACTTTTTTGCCCCCCCCCCCCCCCCCCCCCCCTCTTCCCCAGAGTAAAACCTTTATGGCCCCCCTATATAGGGTTCGTTTTTCTTCAGCATGCCTTTTCTTCTTCTCAGCTTCCTCGTCATCGAGCCGCTTTCTATAATGCACACGTGCAGATCTCACCGCAGTTAAAAGGCCATCTGTCAGGGGAATTTTCTCTGGTCTGTAGTTCTCAGGATCGTGAAACTTGACAGCATCTTTCACAGTTCTAAGGCCAACAATGGTCCTTTCTCCAAGAAGTGTCCGTTCCATTTTTTCGATGGGTCTATTCAGAACATCATCATGTTCAGTTGAACATAG